>ML664177.1:29113004-29132896 GCA_007570785.1 Antilocapra americana | reverse complement strand
TGTGTGTGTGTGTGTGTGTGTGTGTGTGTGTGTGTGTGTGTGTGTGTATGTGTGTGTGTGTGTGCCCAGTCAGTCCTGTCTGACTATTTGTGATCCCAGGGAACTGTTCCCATCAGGCTCCTCTATCCCTGGAATTTTCCAGGCAAGACTACTGAAGTGAGTTGCCATTTCCTTCTCCAGGATCTTCCCGACCTAGGGATTGAACTCCTGTCTCTTTTGTCTGTTGCGTTGGCAGGCAGATTGTTGACCACCAGGGCCATTTGGGAAGCTACCGTGAGCTTTGTCAGTCCAGGTGTCCTATTTCTTCCCCCTCTTTGGTGAAGGGAGGGGCTCTGTAGTGCCAGTGCATGAGTGTGGGGTGGGGATGCCTGGTCCCGATCTCCTTTCCATAGGGGACCATGGCCCACCTGAATTACCACTGAGCCACCCCTCAGGTCACAAGGCAGTTTCAGGTCTGGTGACTCTTGTCAATAGTGTCGTATCTCTCTAGGGGCTGTACCAACCCCCCACCAGGGCCCGGAGTCACAAAGAAGCACTCATTCCCACCGGGCAGAGGGTGGACAGCAGGAGTTCAGTGTGGGGGTACTTGTCTAGTGACTGATACAGGGCCTGGCCCTGATCACCTGGATTCTAGGGAATGGCAAGGATGAGGACAATCTTAGCTGTGGGCCTGCAGCTGAGCTGAGGCTTTGAGAGCTTAGGGCTTGACGTAAGGGCCCGGGAACCTGGTGAGTGAGTGAGTCTGGGGGTCAGAGAGTCCAGCCTGTGGCCTGGTGCAATGGAGGGGGGCTGTTCTAAAGAATCAGATGCTGCTGGCTCAGAAAGTGATCACAGACCCTCTAGTAACTGAGGATGTTCATAGACTGGGGGAGGAGGCTCCTTCTATCATTCTCTGGGTCTCTTTGAAGGTGGACCCGGGATTCAAACTTTGGGTGGTCTCATTCTCCCCATTCCCGTTTCTTCTCTACCTTTCTCTCTGTCCTTCCCTGGCTACCTTCCTTTAACTTAAAACATCCATTAAGTTTTTACTTACTTAAAAATAATGCTCATTTTTCTTTCTATTTTTTTATTAAAAGTGATATGTGTTCATAATAGAAAACTTAGAAAATGAAGAAAAGTACAAGGAGGTAATTAATGTTTACCACTATTATTTATAATTATTATTTATATTTTGCTGTATATATTTATATCTTTACTACATATAAATAATACATATATAGTTTAATAATTTCTATTGTAAAATTTAAATTTATGTTATAAAATTGGATGATAGTCTGTGGTATTATTTTATAGACTGTTTTTTCCCCATTTGATCTACTATGAAATACTGTATCTCTCCAAGTATTCTTTGAAAAGATTATTTTGAACTGCCCATGTGTAGATGGAATGTGTATTTCGAATGGTTCCATTGTATAGATGGAATATCAGGTATTAATCAAGTATTCTGCATTTGAATGCTTTCTAGCTTTTTCAGTCTTGCAAATAATTCCTTGAGGGACCCCCATGTACATAAATTTTAATGTGTAGGGCTGATTTTTTTCGCTGTGCATATATTGCTGTGAGTAGAGTTGCCACTTAATTTTTTGAGACTTTTGATAATCACACAGTGTTGTTCTACAACCATATGATATATATTTATATGTACATATGTCACATCAAATGCCAAGCAATACTGTATTCTGCTGAATTCTGCACTAAAAATGACATGACTCCTGGGAAAACCATGGTTAAGACAGATCACTCAAGATTTATGCTACGTTGTAACTGCAACGCTAATAAACAATAACAATCCTAATAAAAATGCTATTTAAAAACTAATTAAGTATCCAATAAATACAGCTACAATGGCATTGCTCGAAAAGTTGCTGGCTGGAAAGGGGTGTAAGGAAGGATAGGGGATGATAAATTACCGTGACAAGGACAAAATGTATAAAGACGCAGAATCACCATGTAATAAGCACTTTCAAAGCACAACAAGCAGCCGAACCCAGTCATGAGGAACAGCACGGTTGAGTGGCCATGCACTACATCCCACTAGGGCTTCCTGAGCTCAGCTGTGAGAGCATCCTTTTGGGTTCAGCTGCTGGTTCCTGGTGGCTTAAAACATAACCTTTTGGGAAGAATTGCATATAAATCAATGCAACCTCTGGCTTCTATTCATATCCTTACTTTTTCTGTCAGTTGCATTTGACCTCATTCTCATTACAGAAGCATAGGCTGCAGCTAACAGTCTGGATTGTGCAATTGCAGCCCAGAAAGGCTGCATAGTTGACATCCACTGTTAGTGTGGAAAAGTCCTTAATTGTAGTCTATACAACATTGAGTATTTGGACCTTTTTACATTTTTGCCAATTTGATAGATTAGACTTGGGATCTCATTTTAAAATGTGCATTTTTTAATTACCGGAGAAATGGACTATTTTCATGTGTTCCTTAGCCAATTATATGTCCTCTGTGAATTGTGAGGGCCTGTCTGATGCCTGTTTTTTATCAGAGTGTTTGTATTTTTCTTATTGATCTTTCTTTATATATGAAGGTTATTAATCCTTTTTCTGTCATGATGTTGTCAAATATTTTTCTCAGCTTGTCATTTGCTTTTCAGTTTTGTTTATGAGTCTTTTGAGGTACAGAAGTTTGAAAATGTTGTCATGAAATTTAAAGCTCTCTTCTTTTACTGTCTCCTCTGTTGCCTTATGCTTGGAAAATTCTTCCCTGTTCAGTAAACAGTTAAATATTTATGAATATTCTCTTCCAGACTTTTATTCTTTTCCAGTTTCTTTTTTTATATTTCATTTTAAAACTTAGTCTTGGACTTATTCTGTTGGTTAGTGTGATGTGATGACCTAATAATTTCTCCCATATCCCAGTTATCCCCAATATTTAAAAATTGTATGTATTCCTGCAAATAAGCTTCTCATATTTCCCATAGTATATATTAATTTTTTCTTGTTACCAATTAGGCCCATTTAAGGTTGACATATCATATTTCACTAATCTGTATGGCAGTATTTTCCCTATTTTAGTTATTATAGATTTATATGCTTTTAAAAAATATATTTAATTTGTTATTTATTTATTTGGCTGCATTGGGTCTTAGTTGAGGCATGTAGGATCTTTAGTTGTGGGATGCAGGATCTAGTTTCCTGAGCAGAGGTGGAACCTGGGCTGCCTGCATTGGGGATATAGAGTCTTAGCCATTGGACCACCAGGGAAGACCCAGATTTATATACTTTAGGTATTTAAATATCTCAGAGTGCAATCTCTCCTTATTCTTTTTCACCCAAAGTTTCTTAGCTAAGAATTTCGCTGGTTTATTCTTCCAGATAAGCTTAAATTTATTCATTGGGAAATTTTATTAGGGTTGTATTAAACCAGGAGTCAGCATTTTTTTTTTTTTTTCCTTTTTGGTGATGGGCCAAATACAAAATATTTTAGATTTTTGTGGGCTACATGTAGTCTATAGTTCTTCCTCCTCCTTTTTATTATTTTTTAGATATTTTTCACAGATGTAAAATATAAAAACCACAGTTTAAGGGCTGCAGAAAAACAAGCTATGAGCTGGATTTGGCCTGCAAGCTGTAGTTTGCTGAGTCCTAATTTAAACCAATTGAATGGTCTTGCTAGGGCTGCTTTAACAAAGTACCAGGAACTGGGTGGCTTAAACCAACAGAAATTTATTGTCCTACTGTTCTAGATGTTAGAAGTCTGAAATTAGTGTATCAGCAGGCCTGTGCTCCCTCTAAAACCTGTACGGGAATCAGTCCTTCTTTGCTTCTTCTTCACCAATCAGGCTTCTGGTGGCTTGCTGGCAATCTTTGGTGTTCCTTGGCTTGCAGCTGCATGACTCCAGCCCCTGCCTCTGTTGTCACGTGGCATCCTTCCATTCTGTCTCTGTTTTCACAGGGCTGTCTTCTTATAAGGACACTAGTCTCATTGGATTAGGGACCCACCTTACTCCAGTGTAGCTTCATCTTGACTAATTATATCTTCAACATCCCTATTTCCAAATAAGGTCATATTCTGAGATTCGGACGTTAAGACTTCACCATATCTTTTTAGGCAGGATACAGTTCAACCCATAACATAAATAAATAAATTTGGGATGAGTACAAGTTGAATAGAGTTGAAGTAGAAAGTGCCAAGTCTAACCACTCGACCACTAGGGAGCATCAAATAGACTAGAAATAGATATCTTTTCAATACTGAATATTTCCACCCGAGATTATATATGTGTTCTATGTTAATTATTTTTGTAACATCAAGTCATCCTTGCAAACCTGGTTTATCCCTATATATTCATCAGTATAATTTTAAATTTGTCTTGCCACTATTTTCATAGGAATTTATATCTACCTTCCTAAGTAAGCTCAGTCTTTAGTTTTCTTTTTTTTTTTATGCTCTGTTAAGTGTGAACGACTGAACTGAACTGAAGTGTTATCGAGACCATGCTTCCTCCGTAGAATGAATAACTTCATTTTCCATATTTGTCTACATGGTGAGAGCAGTTTATATAGCATGAGAATTAATGCTTTCTGGGAAGTCTGAAAGACTTCACCAGTAAACCCACCAGATCCTCTGGCCTTTTTTGGCAGATAATTTTTTTGACAGCTCTACAATTCCTACATGGCTACTTCTCTTTCTCAAAGTAGGCATATTCAGAGCTGAGTCATTAGAACACCAGACTCAGAGCTCTAAAAAATGCACTCCTGCACCTAGATATACAAAAGGTGCAGAGGTACTTGATCCTGAACCCAGAGAATGGCTTTGAGATCAAGCTGATAGGCTCTGATGTGGGCAGTTCCCCCTGCAGAGTATGTTGAAGCAAGGTACCAGGAGTTCACCCACCAGCGCATTAGCCTGAGTGTTGCTGACCTAGATATATCGATGTACATCGGAGCAAGTGTGCAGTGCTCAGAGGGAGCATGGACGGGAAACTGAGTGTGTCATACTCTGCCAATGGATGGCACTTCTAGCAATCACTGAAGCGGCAAAGTGGCATCAAGGGCTGCAGACCCTAGCTACCCTCTTTGGCTTCAGTAGGAACCTGCCAACTCAGGCATCCATCTTTCCAGTCCAGCCGCGCACACCAAGGGCTTGCCTGTTTCAACACCAGTCCCCACCATGTTTCCATGTCCTCCGCAAGGCATGGGGTGCACCTGCTCCCATTGGGCACTCACAGGCGATCGTGTGTGGAACGGTCCATCAGAATATCGGATTTCTGACCACTCTTTGGAGCTGCTGAAATCCAATATGTTTTCCCATATGTTTGAACCTTTCTGAAATTCTTCCATCTGTTTCTGGGAAATGTGAAGGAATTTAATGATCTTTTCTGGGGTTATTAAACCGACAGCTGTTGTCATTAATAGAGGACATTCTTTACTGCAGTGAACAAACGCTAGTCGTAACTTCAGCCTGTCGTATACGCTCTCGGTTAACGACTAGAGCGTTTGTCTCAAGACTGGGGTTATGACCATGGCGGGGGGGTTCTGTTGCCAGCTTTGAAGATGATTCATCTTCGGAGTGTGAATGCCCTCACTTCTTTTCTGTACTCTAGGCAGCTTTTGAGGCAAAATGTATAATTGGCAAAAAACAAAATCCGATCTGCTGCCAGCCGTTGGCTTTCTTTGAAAATGAAGGCGCTCGAGTGCTGAAAAGGAAAGATTACATTTTACTGTGTGTTTCAAATTACGGTTCATTTTCTAGTAGAATGGTAGAGGCAGAGAAAAAGCAACTTTTATAGTTTGAATTGAAGGTTATCTACACTGTCATAGATTGGGACCTGAGAAACAGGACTGGGCACACACAGAAAGACAACAGGGAGGAGAGGGATCTGCCTTCCTCCCGTCCCCTGGGTGTAATGAGCTTTGCTGACTGATAGCCTTAAGGATTGATCTTTGGGGTCCAGCTAGCCTCATAGGGCCTGGTAGCAGAGGGATGGAGGAATTTATTATCTCACCAGGTAAGATTTCAAGATGCAGGAAGGTGGTATGTGGAGTAGAGAGGTGATGCAGTATCTGGGTACAGCCATCCCAGCCGATCTTGTCTAGATCTGCCAGGTTCTCCAGGAGGGGTCCTGGAAGAGCTGGGGCAGACAAAACCATGCTTAGGCCCTGAGAAGCTGAGGTATAAGTGGGTAGTGCTCAGAGAAGGAACCAAGAAGACTACCTCTACAAGCAGGCACTTGGCAGTGGACCCGGGCCCCAGATCCTCCTCCCTGTCCCGCTCCAGCCACCATTCAGATCCACTGAGAGCTCGTGGTGGAGGTGGGGGCTCAGTGGTTGGCTCTGGGTCTTGGATTAGTTCAATGAGGCTCTGGCATCTGTGACAGGAGGTCTGACAGGTCAGGAGAGTGAACCTGCTTTACTGCCTGATGCCTGAGTTTTCCGCTTGCTCAGGGACTGAGGAACCAAAACCCACAGCAGAAAGCTGAGAGGGCCCATCAGTCAGGAGTCAGGGAGACAAGGTGGGGAAGGGAGGGGACAGTGGCCACCATAGGGTCACTGCTGCTCTCCTTTTCTAGTGATAGAGGGTTTCCTCTGATACCTCATTCATCCACCCATTCAAAACCCGGAACAGAGTACTTCCGTGGGCTGACATTTTGCTCAGCCCTGGCAATATCAAGGGCCTGAGGCCTGCCTCCAGGAGCCCGCAGTCTGGTGGGGAGACAGATATTCAGACCCCATGGCACCATTGTGTGGTGGCTGCTGGGTAGGGGCAGACTCAGAATGCAGTGAGGCATGGAGAAGGGGTGTTAATTAACCCTTGTCTTGGTGTGGATCAGGGAAGGTTTCCTGGAGGAGGCAACATCTCAGCCGGGTCTAAGAGAACCAACATAATCCATCCAGTCCACAGGGTGTGGGGGAAAGTTTTGCACAGATAAGGCAGCAGCAAAAAAGCCCCACAGTGAGTGAGACACTGGAGCAGTAATGTTGGGTGTGAGTCAGGAGCAGCCAGAGGCTGTGTGGGAACCAGATTCTTGGGTGAGCTTTGTAACTTGACCTCACCTGACTTTCTAGGCTTGCAGCTTGCAATAGTGTTTATAACTTGCTGTGATTTTCCTGTTGGTTTCACACTCTGCCCTATATGCCAATTAAAATATAAAAATCTAGCAAAGTATACAATAAATGGGATGTGGGTATTTGCTTGTGAACTGGCTGATCTGCTTAGAGATTTAATAACTTCACAGTGTCTCCATATCTTACGGGGGGAGAAGAAAGAAAAAAACCATCTCTTGGCATGGTTGCCTTTGTTACCATCAGGCCCCCCCAGGATCAGTCCTTTAGGGGCGGCTTCTCTGCAGGAAGGGGTCTGTCCTGTGATACTTCACGTCTCATCTTTTCCCAGAGTGCTGGACACAAAGATGGCCTCAAAGTGTTTCTGTCTCTCTCAAGTTTCCAGATGATGTTGTGCCAACCATTTGTCACTGGGCAGAAGCTGGGGCCAGAATGTTTCTGGTTGGAGGATTCAGACAGCAGCATTCCCTGCCTCCCACAACCCACTACAGGCTCCTTTGTAATCTTTGAATTTGCACGTGGGAGTAGAGGTGCCTCTTGAGAAAATCTTCCCCCACCCCAGATTTCACATGAAGAAGTCACTGGAACTGGGAGGGACTTAGAGACATCAAATAAAATATTTCTCAAATTCAAGCAATGCTTGAGTCCCCTTTTAAATGAAAATATTTTCAAAGAACACTTCCCCCACTTTTGTTGAGTCAAGCAATTTCTATTATACTGTTACTTAAGTGTACAGACAGGAAGGCTAGAGTAAAAGCCTTCTGATGGCTCTCATATGACTATAAAAGCAAAACAAATGGACAAATTATAGAATGGCAAACTGCAAAATCAATAAAATTCAAATTAACAGCATTAATTTAATGGGATGTCATTTTATCAAACCTAAATCACCACGCTGCCCATGAGCAGGGGCTGAGCCGGCGGTGCAGCCCCTGAGAGCCTGGCAGACTTGCAGGAGCTATTTTCCACCCACCTCAGTTACAATTCCATGGAAGGGACATCTTTGGTCTTGCCTTGGCCCAAATGCTTCATCCACAGAGCATGCATACCTCTGCCCTTTTCTTAGTCTGCTGTCATTAACAAAAATAAAATCTAACATGGTACCTGAAAGATGGAAAGCTATTTTTAAGCCCCATCCCCTGTCTCCAGCACTCAGGAGGAAGTCAAGAACACTAAGAAACAGACTGATCCTGGCTTCATGGAGCCAGTGGAAAAAACCAAACTTACTCATGGAAGCATCAGCCATACAGAACTGCCAACCATGGGACGTGATCTGGGCCCCAGCACTGAAGTGCCTGAGAAGGAGAGGTCAGATAGACACGGACGATCAGGGAGCTAATGGTGGGGACTCTGAGGACAGAGCTGGCTGTGGAGGACTTGTGGGGTGTAGACTCTGTGTCGCTGGGGTGGGGAACTTTGGCTCCAGCTCTGTCCAGGATGAGGCATCTCCACTGGGGGCTTTGGCCAGGATGCTGCCTGAAGGGGTAGGGATGGTCTGCCCTATGGGACTCCTGCCTGCTGCTTTCGTTCACCCCTGCGTCCTTCCCCTGACACTCAAATGGGGCGGCTTTCAGACCAGGTCGCTCCTCTGGGAAGGTTAAGCCAGGAGAATTCAGCCAGCATCAGTAGCATCAGCCAAAACAACAACAATGACAATAAAGATTTATTTAAACAACAAGCGTTTACGTACCAAGTGTGAGGTATTGAGTGTGGAGCAATATCAAGGATCCAACGAGAAAGAGAAATCCTGTGAACAAACCACTGCAGTCCAAGAGGAAAACGTGATGAGTCCTTGCCAAGGAGGGAAGTTAGTCCAGCTTGCATAGGGATAGAATCTAGGCAGGCTTCTAAGAGGAGGTGGCCTCTGAGGGCCGGGCAGAATCTGGAAAGGTGAAGATGGGAGAGGAGAGTCTAGATGGGGTGGCTGCAAGAAATCCTGAGAACATAGAGGCTGGAGTCTGGCTTAGGAGAGAGAGGCCAGGCATGGAAGGGCACAAAAGCGTTAGAACTGGTAACGGAGTTGTGCCATAGAGGACAGTGATGGCCAAACAGAGGGACTGGGGATGTCTCCAACAATCAAGGCAGAGCTCTTATGGTTTCCAGGCCCAGACTGACCCCATCTGATCAGTGAGCTGGTTCCATCCCTCTGGGAGTGTGGGGAGAGGGCTGCAGGAGAAGAGGCAGGAGGGGAGGACTACCGTCTAAGAGAGGAGACAAGGCTGTGGACCAAGGGGGACCCCTGGATGGACAGAAAGGGCACGAGGTGACTGCAACCCATGGCTTCCCATCCCCTGTTTGTTCCTGGTTCACAGATTTGAACACATACAGAACTTCCTCCCCCACTCTCAGGGGCTGGAGATGCACCCCCCCCACCCCCACCTTGCTCCTGGAAAGAGGTTTCAGAGAGGGCTTTTGGAGGATACCCGTTACAATCACTATTTGCCAGCCTAATCCTATCTCCTCCCTCCAAGAAATTCTGATACATTCTTCCTGCTCCCCATCCCAGCCTGGCAGCCTACTGTCTCAAGGGCCCACCCTGCCCACCCAGCCTGACATTGACTTGAAGGACAAAAGTGTTACTAGGAATGGACTGAAGCACCAGATCCACACCAGGAAGCAGTTTACTTGACAGTTAGCATCCCTCTTCCATAGGTTTGGCTACAAGTCATAGAGCATGAGGTTCACCATAGTCAATAAGGAGTTAGGAGAACCTCTTCCTGAGAAAGGGGGCTTCTCAGGCCCATGACAGGCACCCAGGTACTACTGGGTTTGCTAGGCCTCTTCCCTGTGCCCCACTCCAGGCTGCCCTGGGAAGGCAGCAGGCATCCCTGTGTACTGTGTGCATCCGAGCCCAGCCCCACTGCACCGTTGCCTAGTGGCCTCCATCAGAGCTGCTGGAGGCTCGAAACAGTCACCTGTATCTTGGTGGGATGCCCCCAGCACCTGGCATGGTGTAGATGCCCCATTAATGTTTGCTGAATTGAACTGAATTGAAAGTCTTAGTATATCAGTGATGGTTTCAAGTTCAGGCTCCAGGCACAGTTTGCATCGACTATGTTTCCATTGTTCAGCATCTCTGCTTTCATCAGGGCAGTCCAGGGGTGTTCCTCTGCCTCTCAACCTCTCCCCTTTGCAAAGCCCCTGCTGCCCATGGTACCCCCGGACCACTTCTCTTTACTTTCCTGGTCCTTAGCGATCTGCGCTGCTTCTGCCCGCACATTCCTCGATTCTGTTCTGGGTCTGCATTTCTCTGACCTGGATTTTAGCTGTAATTGAAGGGCCTTTGTCCTGCTCCAATTTCTCATTGAATCAACGGACATGTGACATGGTTTCCTCCTGTTTAGCACAGTGAATTTGCTCTTCTAGGGGAGCAACATGCATGTGTGTGTGTGTGTGTGTGTGTGTGTGTGTGTGTGTGTGTGTGTGTATAGAGGAATAATGTTTGCTGTTTAACCATATCCTGTTCACTGTTGTTGGTGGTGCCTCCTGCCTCTCTGGTGGGAAGGTTGTGCTGGAACTGATCTTATGGCTTTCTTTGCAGGACAGACATGCTTAAAATAATCAGTATATAATTGAGATCATTAAAAATAATTTTTCAAATGTTTTAATTCACGCTTTGTGTTAGACTGAGAAAATATCATCTATTCATCTCAAAAATATGAAAATGATGGTGGTTTATATTTTAGGTGGATGGTAGGGCTGACGGTCATTGGAGACGGTGGTAAACTCCCTCCCAAGATGCCTTCTCATCTTTACACAATGTTGGGTGTGTCACATGTACTCCAGCCCTTGTGGATTCCCTGAAATGGGCTGGCAGGGAAGCTGAACTGCTGCCTGGGAACACGAGGGCAAGTGGGAGGAGGAGGTTCCTGCAGAGCCATCCAGAGATGCCTTCTTGTCTGGCTTCTATACTCAGAGCTGGGTAGTCTCTCAGGAATTTTCTTTAAACTCATGTGAAACCAACTTTTCTTTCCCTGTCTGGACTTAGGGAACAAAAGCTAAATTTCTATGAATCTCACCCCTGCATTCATTAATTCTTCCTGTGAATATTTATTGAGCACCTGTTATGTGCCAGAGACCTTTCTAAGGGCCAGGGACACACATCAAGTGAACAGAACTGATCAAAACCCCCTGCTCTCTGGAGATGGACAAAAAAAAAGGATCATGAGAGAACTTTCTGGGGGGAGGTAATATTCTGTATGTTGGTAAAAGTTTGGGTTATAGAGGTATATGTGTTTGTAAAAACTTGTTGAATGTACCCTTGAAATTTAGGCATGTCACTCTGTGTAAACTTTGCCAAAAAAAAAATACAAAAAGATTGCACATAAATACTGAATTCTGGTTGCTGACATGCATTCTGAATGTTTAGGGGTGAAGGGTACTAATGTCTGCAATTTACTTTGAAGTGAAACAAAAAATAAGATGGCATGATGGCTGGATAAAGAGAAAGATGGAGTGATGGTTAGACATGTGTTAAAGCAAATGCTGCACAGTGTGAATGGCTGTAAATCTGGGTGGTGAGTATATGAGAGCTTATCGTGCAATTTTTTCCAACTTTCTTTGTCTGAAAATTTCCATACTGAAATGTCAGAAAAATAAAATAGAAATGAGTTAAACATGAAAACCAAAAAGTTTGAAGTCATCTCTGCCCTAGCTGAGTTTGCAGTTGAGTAGGAGAAAAATGGTATCTAGTATTAGATGGTGAAGGTGATGAATGCCTAATAGATAAATAAAGCAGGGGATTGGATGGGGAATACTGGGGTGGGTGGGAGGCACATGTGATTTAAAATAAGGAAGGCCTGAGCTGGTGAGCGAACCGGTTGTGGGGGAACCTGGGAGACCATTTCATGCAGGGGGCATAGCACCTGCAGAGGTCCTTATATAAGTGTGTGGCATGCTCAAGAAACCAGGAGGCCAGCTGGTCTGCAACAGAGGGAGTGAGGAAGATGAGGCTGGAGAGGCAGTTGGGCCCTACAGGTACCATGAGAACCTTGGCTTCTATTCTAAGGGAGATGGGGAGGGACTTCCCTGGTGGTCCAGTGGATCGGACTCCATGTTCCCAATGCAGGGGCCCAGGTTAGATCCCTGGTTGGGAAACTAGATCCCACATGTCGCAACTAAGAGTTCGCATGCCACAACTAAAGATACTGCATGCTGCAACTAACTGCAAATAGTCCTGCCATATGACCCAGCAATCCCACTGCTGGGCATATACACCGAGGAAACCGGAATTGAAAGAGCCACGTGTACCCCAATGTTCATCGCTGCATTGTTTACAATAGCCAGGACATGGAAGCAACCCAGATGCCCATCGACTGACGAATGGATAAGAAAGCTGTGGTACATATACACAATGGAATATTACTCAGCATTAAAAAAAAATTCATTTACTCAGATGGACGAAACTGGAGCCCATTATCCAGAGTGAAGTAAGCCAGAAGCAAAAACAACAATACAGTATACTAACACATATATATGGAATTTAGAAAGACGGTAACGAGAACCCAGCATGCGAGATAGCAAAAGGAACGCAGATATATAGAATAGACTCGTGGACTCTGTGGATGAGGGTAAGGGTGGGATGATATGGGAGAATGGCATTGAAACAAGTTAATTATCGTATGTCTAATCAGTCGCCAGCCCAGGGTTGATGCTCGGGGCTGGTGCATCGAGATTTCCTGGGGGGAGGGAGGAGGGAGGGAGGAGGGAGGGGGGTTCTGGAGGGGGAGCATATGTAAACCCATGGTGATATCCTGCCATGGTATGGCAAAAACAATAATAATAATAAAAAAAAGACTCGGTGCGGCCAAATAAATAACTTGTTTTTTCTTTAGAGAGAGAGAGACAGGGAGCCGCTGGTTGGCTTTTGAGCACAAGAGTGAAATAGAAAGAGAGTGGGGGATCCAGAGTCACACAGAGTTGGGCGAGGATGAAAATAACCTCCAGTTATAGTCAAGGCCATAGGTTGGGGCCAAGACCCAGAAGAGACACAAGAGCTAGCCCTGCCTTCCAAATTCTGGCTTTGCTGGTCCCTGAGCCTGACCCTGGCTTGGCTCCCCGCTGGAGCAGGCTCTGGTGAAACCTCTACAGCCGCAGTATGCCTAGTGATCCTATCCTAAACCCCCTCTTGGGGCAATGTGGGTGCCCCATCAAAACCTGGCTTCCCGGGGGTGCCGCTGATGTGCCCACAATAGGTCCTGGGCATTCTCCTGGCCTCCCCACTGCAAGGCGTGGCCAGGTTCTAACATCTAGGTGAGTGGGCCTAAAGCGAGGTGCATAGAAAGACTATCATCTTCTGAGGTGACTGACCATCCTGGTTCTCCTGGGAGTGTCCTGGTTTTAATCCTGAGAAATTCCCCAGTCCTAGGTAAACCAGGATAGTTGGTCAACCTACCTTCTGCCCACCTCACAGTCTTGTTCCCTGTCAAGTTTGTCTTTTCACTGCACTATGGACAATTGATACATCAACATACTGCATTTGAAATGTTGGTTTAGGATCAGTGACTGCTTCACCTAAAAAAAAAACATCCTCCCATCCAGCTACACCTGTGCCCCACTTTCTGGCATGGGGGTGAAGAATCCGAGACACTGGGTTCCCAAGGAGGGGACAAGTTCTGCCACGTGTTTGAGTGTAATGGACCAGTATATAGGCCAGCCACCAGCTGGTGAGGCTCGTGGGGCAGGCTGCCCTTGGCTCCGACCACTCTAATGACCACAAGGCGCCATTGAACCTGGAAGCAGACAGGATGTCTACAGAGAACAGACTCAGTGAAGCAAAGCTCCTTGGCAAAGCACACTGAATTCATAACTCTCATATTTGTGATGGGGCCAGACTTCCCTATTTGAATCAGACCCAGGGTGTTCAGTGAAAAAAAGAGAGAATGATATTGATTGCCCATGTTTTGTAATAACTAAAATCCAATAATATACCTTGTTAATTTAGTGCAGAAGGAAAAAAAATCCCCCACTTGTAAATACAGGTTACAGGAAACAGAGGAAGAAATTATATCGTAACATGTAAAGATGCTAATTCAACATTTTGTACTATAAATACCATAGCATCGCATCAGCCTAGAACATGGAATTGCTTTTCTCTACTTATTGGACTCAGCCCTTTCCATCTTCTGATTGGATGGAGACCTTGAATGAAGAGTAGATACACGATCAGAAAGAGTTTTTTTTTTTTTTCAATTTCTTATTTAAAGCTGCAGAATAAAAACACAATTTAAGTAAAAGGAAAAGCAAACTACAATTATCTGTATTTAGGAAACAGGCAACGAAGGCATCTTTGTCCTTCTGGAAATAGCATTTGAAGAAAAATTAAATCTTTAGTTTGTTAGTCAGGAGGAGATCAGATATGCAGTTGTGATCATTCCCCAAATTATCTTTTAAGTTGCTGACTTTCTGGGTCACTGCACATGGCGTGGAAACCACAGTGGGGGCTACACCAGTTTTTCAGAACCCAGCACTCCTCTCTTAAGGAGACAGAGTGTTCGAAATATATCTGTGATTGAAAATACTTAAGTGTGAGACCTCCAGCGTTCTTCCCTTTCAAGGTGACAGTAATTGAGGGATGGCGCCATGCAATTCTGACATTTATAATTCGGCGGCGGAAAAGGTCAGCTTCCTTTTGGATACATACTGGGGCCAGCGGGAGAGGAGTGTTGAGATGTCACATTACGTTTTTTGATATTTTCAGGGATGATTTGATTAATAACAGCTTCAATTTGCAATATGTAATTATAACCCCCCCATCCACTGTATGAAATGACAGACTCTGAAGAAATAAAGCTATCATTTCCCCCACAGAAGGGTTTAAATGGAGGCCCAAAAGAACTTGGGAGAAATCATCTCCATGAGAAAGAAATTCTCTTTCTTCATTGGGGAAGCCTCGTGCAATGGGGGGACTGGGAGCTGTCTGAGGCGAGATCAGGTAGGGCCTGGGACACCATGTCAGGCGGTTGGGCTTTATCTGGGGGTTATGGGAAGCCACGGATGGGTCATAAGCAGGAAGGGGTGAGTCATAAGCAGGAATGTTTATTTATTTAGCTGTGTTGGGTCTTAGCTGTGGCACGTGGAATCTTGGCTGTATCATGTGGAATCTTTGCTTGCTGTGCATGGATTCTCTAGCTGTGGCACACGGGCTCAAGATTTTCGGTATGCAGGCTTAGTTGCCCTGAAGCAGGAGGGACCTTAGTCTCCTGACCAGCGGTTGAACCCAAGTCCCCTACTTTACTTGATGGATTCTTAACCACGGGACCACCAGGGAAGCCCCCATCAGGTTTTTTTCAGGAGATTCTGACCAGTGATGTCTGCTTAGATTTTCATGCAGAGCAATCTCTGACCAGATCAGGGCTTAGTCCATGGCCAGGTCTGTGTTAGTTATGGGTTTTCTTTTAAGTTTCAAATTCCCAGGAGAGGAGAGTGGATTTGATTAGCTCAGCTTGGGTCGGGTATCCAGCCCTCTATCAGTCAGCCATCTGTGGCCAAGTGGACCCCACTACCATGCACTGGGGTAATTCCCAGAGAAGGGGGCACCATTATGAACCAGGGAGCCAACCCATGTGTGTGTATTTTCAGAAGCAGTATAATATCCTCCCTGGCATGATTCCTCTGGTATTTCTGACCCTAAATCTTCCCTCTCATCCTCTCATTTCTCCCCGTGGAGACTGATGCCTAGGCTGGTAGATCAGCTGCTTTCTCTGGGGAATGTGGATCCAATCGGAGGCAGGAGTGTTTTTCTTTCTAGTTGGGTGGTTCATATAAAAAGTGTTGGTCTTATTGAAAAGCATGCAGACACTCCCACGGGCCCCAAGCCTTTAGATCTGGGGCCATCCTTTGGGGGACATCATGGGTCTCAGAGTTGCCAGCATCAACTGTGGTTCACATCAAGGGATTCCGTGTGTGGACCGTGTGGTTGGACCAGAGTGGTCAGACTATGGGTTGGTTATGGCTACTGAGGTATTCTAGCAACAGGAATAAGAGTGGCTGTCTGGGGCTTCCCTGCTGGTCTGGTGGTTAAGAATCTGCTTGCCAGTGCAGAGGATTGGTCCCTGGTCCAGGGAGATCCCATGTGCCATGTGGCAACTAGCTTGGGTGCCACAGCTACTGAGCCAACACTCTAGAGTCTGAGAATTGCAACTTCTGAGCCCATGAACCACAACTACTGAAGTCTGTGCATGTAGAGCCCATGCTCTGCAACAGGAGAAGCCACTGCAATAAGAAACCCAACCACTGCAACTAGAGAGTAGTCCCTGCTCTCACGAGAGAAAACCCCCCCACAGCAACAAGACGAAGACCCAGCACAGCCAAAAATAAATAATGAACACATAAAGAAAAGAAAACAGTGACTGTCTAGATCAATCATATCTTTTCTCTGAGAAATTTAAGGTCAAGATGCAAAGGGAGTCATTGTTTGGTAGCAGGAGCAGAAGCAGAGAGCCAGTAAATGGTGAAGCCTCCAGTTTCTGCAGCTGAAGGTTGATGGGGAACTTGATTCCTCCATGGCTTTCCAGTTCTTAAAGAGCTCTTCAGGCCCTTAGGGATGCAGCCAGGCGTGATGCCCAATATCCTGAGAAGCCTGGCCACAAGTCAGAGACACCTGTCTACCTCATAGTTACACACGCTCTTCAGTGAGTCCTCATTTCTCAAGGTGACTGGAGTCTCTGCTGTTTGCATCCCAGAGAAGGAGGCTGGGTCAAATGGTGAACCAAGCACCTGTACATCTTTCTGCTCCAAGTTCCTGCATGTCATTGGAATAAACAGTTCATAACAGCACTGGACAACAAGACGCGTGCCCTTGGCAGATGAGACGTTATTTTTAAAAAATCTTTGGAAGATGGAAGGCAAATGAGAAAGAATTAACAGCAAGCACCGCTGCTCCAAAAAAAAAATAGTAGTGTGGGAGTCTAGCGGTGTGTCAAACACAGAGAGGGCTGGGGGTGGGGGAGCCAGGAGAGAGCTGGGGGTGGGGCAACCATCAGTGTAAATAGTGGGTGTGGCGTGGGCAGGTGGTGTGGCCCCTTGTTTATTGCATTTGTTTATTTTTGGCTGTGCTAGGTCTTTACTGCTTTACACGGGCTTTCCCTAGCTGCAGTGAGCATGGGCTACTCTCCATTGCCATGCGTGGGCTTCTCGTTGCAGTGGTTTCTCTTGTTGCAGAGCACAAGCTCTAGGCAGGAGTTGTTCAGTAACTGCAGCACATGGGCTCCGTAGGTGCAGCTCCCCAGCTCTAGAGGACAAGCTCAATAGTTGTGGGGCATGGGCTTAGTTGATCTGAAACATGTGGAATCTTTCTGGACCAGGGATTGAACCCATGTACACCACATTGGGAGGTGGATTCTTATCCATGATATCACCAAGGAAGTCTGTGGCCCTCCTTAATCTCCAGTGTCCAGGTAGAGAGTGATGCTGAGGTTGTTTGGACTTGGGAGGTGATGCCTCCATAGATGAGCTCAGTCTCAGAAGGGGCGCAATGAAAAGGGGGTTCACTGAGGCCAACAATCAAGCTGAGGAAATCTCCCCAAACGTGGTGCCCAGGACAAAGAATCAGACATTGAGGTTGATTTCAGACCCCAATACCTGACAAACAAGAGCTGGCAAAGAGAATGAAGTAGAGGAACTTCTAAAAGAAGTAATAGTAAAAATAATTTCCAGGGCTGGAGAAAATTTTGTGTGTGTGTGTGTGGTGGTGATGGTGGTGGTGAGGGGGGCTCAATTTCCTCTTCTGTAAAATGGGTATAACAATACTATCTAGGACAGTGTCATGGAGAGTATTATCAGGTCAGCCACATGGTAAACCTCCATGCCAGCTATCAACACTATACTTGTTCTTAACATTATTGAAAGATGTTGAAGGGCCAAGCTGTTGAATGAAGGAGGCTTGAAACTCTAGACAATCATAGAAAATTTTCTTAACACCAAGGATAAAATAAAAATGTCATAAACCCTTTCAGAAAGAACAAAAAATCAGGAGAGAAACCGAGTCTCTGTGAAATAGCAAGGATGGACCACCTGGATAGAAGAATACACAGAGTCACATATTCCAAGTCCCAGGGGAAAATAAAGGCAGAATGACATACCTTGCTTAATATGCCCTAGAAGGTAAAGCTGTTTTCAGTTAGGCAAGGATCTAGAAAGAGTGCCTTTCATAATCCATCTGAAAACATTAATACAGAATGAAAGGTGAGGTGAAGATGTTGGGATGAAAGATGTAATGATGGATAGAAAGTTAGTGAGATTTAGAGTAGAAGATAAATAATCTTTGAATGTTAAAAACAATGGCAATCTAGCAGTAGAATCCTAGAGGGTATAAATGTGGGAAGAGACAGGAGAAGGGTAGGGGAAGGGAGGGTAGGGTAGAAGGATAAGGAAGGGTAGGGAGTGGGTAGAAGGAAGCAAAAATACTGAGTTTTTTTTCTGTTCAACGGGAAGGTTTAAGAGACATTCCTTCTGTACATTGATAGATAGTATGTTTAAATATGGACGAGTAGGAACAAATGTTAGAAAGGGAAATAAGGCACATTAGGTAGGGACAGTGTGGTGCAGATACTTGGTTCCTTTGATAACAGGTAGGAGGTGGGGTGTGGGTGAAGGAAGGAAAAAGCAGAGTAAATAGAAAGCACAAAATAAAATGACCGACATCAGAACTTCCCTTGTGGTCCAGTGGTTAAGAATCTGTCCTGCAGCTCAGGGGACATGAGTTCGATCCCTGGTCAGGGAACTAAGATCCCACATGCTGCAAGGCAGCTAAGCCTGAGAGCCGCAACTAGAGAAGCTTGAGCACCGCAGTGAGGACACAGCACAGCCAAAAAAAAGAAAAAGAAGAGAAAATGAGTGAGTGACACAGATATACCCACTGAGAGAAATATCAGGTTGGTTCCAAAATTTAGCTCTATACTATTTTCAAGAGGCACATGTAGAACAAAAATGACAGAGATGTGGAAAATAAAGAGATATGAAGAGCTACACTGGGGAAATCCTAACAACAAAAATGAGATGTTTCTATGTTAACATTAGATAACGTATAATTCAAGATAAAAAGTACTAAAAGGGTAAAGTGGGGTGGCTGGTATTGATAGAAGGTCCAATCAACTGAAGAAGATATAGCAATCATGAACCTTCTATTACCCAACACCATGGCTTCAAAATATAGTAAACAAAAATCGACGGGTGAAAATGCAGGACAAAGCTGATACATCTATAATCAGCATGGAGCTCTTTATCTCTGAAATCAACAGATCAAGGGGATAAAAATAAGTAAGTGTACAGAAGATTTTATGAACATGGTTATTAGCTGATCATGTATATGTTTGCACATGGATATGTGCATATATATGAAGTTTTAGTCAGTGTATGGATATTATTTTCAAGCACATATGAAACATTAAATATTCACAAAAACTGACATGTATGAGGCTACAAATTCCAAAGTACAACTAGAGCTTAGTAGAAGTCATGGCAGAGAGGGATATGACCCAGCAATCCCACTGCTGGGCAGATACACCGAGGAAACCAGAATTGAAAGAGCCACGTGTACCCCAATGTTCATCGCTGCATTGTTTACAATAGCCAGGACATGGACGCAACCTAGATGCCCATCAACTGACGAATGGATAAGAAAGCTGTGGTACATATACACAATGGAATATTACTCAGCATTAAAAAAAATTCATTTGAATCAGTTCTACTCAGATGGACGAAACTGGAGCCCATTATCCAGAGTGAAGTAAGCCAGAAGCAAAAACAACAATACAGTATACTAATGCATATATATGGAATTTAGAAAGACGGTAACGAGAACCCAGCATGCGAGACAGCAAAAGGAACGCACATGTATAGAACAGACTTGTGGACTCTGTGGATGAGGGTAAGGGTGGG
>ML664177.1:29087653-29112904 GCA_007570785.1 Antilocapra americana | reverse complement strand
ATAAAAAAAGAAAAAAAATAAATAAAAAAAAAGAAGTCATGGCAGAGAGGGACTCCTAATAAATATTAGCTACTATTCTTTTTGCTGCAGTAATTATTTTTATTGATGTCATGTGTGATTTTGGTAGAAAAAGTACCAAATTTAGAAGAAGAAAATTTGAGTTCTATTCCTAATTATATCACTTACTCTGCCTATGATCTGGGGCAAGGAACAATTAGGAAATGTGTCAATTAGAATCTTATTATATTTCAGCTGTCATAGTTAGTAATTTGTTTCTTTCATTTAAGAAGTTCTGCTTGGATTATTTATGATTTTCAGTGCTACTAAAAAATGAAGGGTGTTTGGGTCTCCTTTATCTTATTACCAGTCACAACAGAGACCTAGGCTTCACCAAGAGTGTCTTGGTACCTTTTTATTGTTCAGTCGCGAAGCCATGTCTGACTCTTTGTGACCCCGTGACTACAGCATGCCGGATTTCCCTATCCTTCCTTACTATCTTCTGGAACTTGCTCAGACTCATGTCCACTGAGTCAGTGATGCCATCCAGCCATCTCATTCTCTGTCACCCCTTTCTCCTCCTGCCCTCAATCTTTCCCAGCTTCAGGGTCTTTTCCAATGAGTCGGCTTTTTGCATCAAGTGGCCAAAGTATTGGAGCTTCAGCATCAGTCCTTCCAATGAACATTTAGGATTGACTGGTTGGACTGGTTGGATCTCCTTGCTGTCCAAGGGGCTCAAGAGTCTTTCCCCGCACCACAGTTCGAAAGCATAAAATCTTCAGTGCTCAGCTTTCTTTATGGTGCCTTAAACCAGAAGATAAGGGGTCTCCCCAGCAGAAAGAAAGAGGAATACCAGTTTGTGAGCCTGAAAATATTGCTGCTAGCCACGGAATTTAGAAGTACAATTAAACCCATTTTAGGTAGGTCTTTAAAAAAAAAAACTGAAACCAATGAAAATATATGCAAAACTAGAGAATGATAGAACAAGTCCCTAGGTACATATCACTCACCTTCAGTGGTAGTCAATGTGTGGGCAGTATCTCATAAGATGGATCTTTAAGTGTAATCTGAATGCAGTGGGTGTGGGGTCTCAGGAGGCATAATAATTCCTGGGATCCAGGGGGCCCCTGGTATCAGAAGCAAATCTCAGCCTCAGTGCTGAAAAGTGCATGTGAAACTGACTTCTCTGCAGAGCAACTTGTTACCAGTACAGGTGGCATATCTCTGAGAACCAAGGGGTCCATCCTTGATAAAAGAAACTGTTAAGAAGTCCCATTTAGTGAGCTCTTATCCTGAACTAGACACATGGTTGAGTACTTAACATCCTGACACACTCTGTTATTTGTTCTTATAAATTCTTATGTCTATAACCCATTATGTTTTATTCTTCACAAAAACCCTAACAGGTAGGCACATTTGTGATTTACAGACTAGGAAAGGGACCTCCATAATTTGAAAGTCAAAGAGCTGGTAAGTGGCTGAGCCTAGACTTGGACCTGGGTCTGACCGCAAAGATTGATGCTTTCCATCAATGATGAAAGGATGAGGAAGAGCCTCATCCTTTAGGAAGTCTAAGGCAAGCTGGAAGGAAAGCACAGAGGAGGCTCTGAAAGCATAGGTGGCATCACCCACAGATAAGTTTGAGAAGGTCATAATTTAGCCCATGATCTGTAAGGAGAACCATCTGGAAGCTTGGCACATGCTTGGCACAGACCATCCAAGCCAGTGTCTGATACTGGGGCTCTTGTTGAGATCCCTGTTGATATGGCATCTTCTCTGGGTCACAAGGCAGGCTCTTTCTTCTGTCTTGCCATTTAATTTGACTCTTTTGTTACTTACCAAATGTCCCCACTTTCTTTAGCTTCAAAGTCTCAAACTGGACCCAATATTTCAATGAAAGCCTCATTTAAGTTACACTATGGGAGGATTGAGGATTAATACCATGTTTATCAACTGAATTAATTATCAAGTGAGTTTTGGGGTCCATACATAATGATTTCAACATTGTCCTTATTAATGAGTTTTCTCCCTTGGAATTGCACTGCTATTCAAATTGGTTACCCTGTAGCAGCTACTGGAATTTCAGTGAAGGGCTCATTATTTTTGCATATTTCATGCTTCATTTTCTACCAAAAATGATCCACATTAGCTAATTGTGGTTGTGTTGTTCAGGTCACGGCTGCACAGTATGAACTCTGTATGGGAGTGATGAATCGCCCCTCCTTTGGGCTCAGAGAATGTGCCTCTAGGCTATGGGGTGGAGGTGGTGGGAGGTTGAGAGGCAGCATCCGAAGGCCAAATTAATGGGAAGTGAAGTTGTTTTTCATTGAGTGATAAGTGGGAAAGAAACCCTTACTCCAGCGCAGACCCAGTGGGAGCTTGGAGATGTGTTTCAGAAAGATGGAAAGGCTTGCTCCCTTTTTCTCCCCAGCGATAGACACCTTTACCCTTTCTGGTATGAGTCCCTTCATGATCTCATTTCATCCCCACAGTACTCTCTGGGACCTGGCTGGGCTCTTTATCCTCCTATCACACTTGAGAAATCTGGGGATCTGTGAAGGAGAATGCCTTGTTCACAGCCACAGAGAAACAGTGATAACAGGGACTTCCCCGGTGGGGCAGTGGTTAAAACTCTGTGCTTCCACGGCAGGACATGTGGGTTTGATCCCTTGTTGGGGAAATAATATCCCATATGCCCTGGGGCCACAAAAAAAGAAAGAAAGAAAGAAAAAAGAGAAAACTTGACAATGTTAAGTCTAAGATAACAACTTCAGAGCTCCATAGAACTGATGTCTCCAGGTAGTATAATATAGCGCTTCCTAGTAGATTGATGTCCCAAACACATTTATAATTTTTTGACTGCTCAACATTGCTTTAAGGCTTCCATAGTAGCTCATCTGGTAAAGAATCTGCCTGCAATGTGGGAGACACTGGTTCGATTCCTGAATTGGGAAGATCCCCTGGAGAAGGGATAGGCTACCCACTCCAGTATTCTTGGGCTTCCCTGGTGGCTCAGCTGGTAAAGAATCCCTCTATAGTGGGGGAGACTGGGTTAAATCCCTGGGTTGGGAAGATCCCCTGGAGAAGGGAACAGCTACCCACTCCAGTAAATGCTTTGGGCAACCTTATGGTTTGACTGACCCCATTATCTGAGATCCAACACTGAGCATGTGACACAAGCTAGCCAATCAGAGTGTTTCATGTCCTGTAGCTCAATGATTGGTTCAGACATGACCATGCAAACTAAGCTGGGCAAATGAAATCCTTCTCTGGGATTTTTGCTGAAGCTCCTGGAAAAAAGATTCTCCCTTTTGTAGTAAAACAGCAGATAATGCCACTGTGGTATGGCATGTCATAAGACCAATGTCTTCAAGCAACTTCAAAAAATTAATCTAATAAATTATTTCCCCTTGGAGAATCAAACTAAAAATTCTCTAATAAGTGATAATAATTCTCTAATAAGGGTGTTAATTTCTCTTCCTTTGTGGTGCTGTTAGGTTCTGTGACAGCTACAACATAAATTTGTATAATCTCACACTCTCAGCAGGAAATAATGAGGGGGAAAGTGGTTTTGACAAATAATTATGAATGAACTGATCGGAATACACAGAAGCTGTTACTGTAAATTGAGGAGTATGTGAAGGGTAAATAGGGAACTCTGAAGGCTCTTCTGAGGGTCTCCTGTCTATCGAAGGCTCAGCCTGTCTGGTCTACTGTGACACTCATACTCATGAACTCTCCCCGCTGTGATCACTTCAGACTTGACATTCCTTGTTACTCTGGTGAATCTTCTGACTCTGTCATGGGCTGGGAGCTGGGCCTGGGGCTAGGGCAAGAGTGTGATGTGTGTGCACTTGGGTTCATAGCAGAGACCCTAGAGAATATTTGGGAGACCTCTGGGCTGGAGTCAGAGCTTGGAGTTTAGTCTGGACCAAAGATCAGCTTGTTTGGTACATCAGTCATAGCCCAGACAGAATGCATGTGGCTGGAGGGTCTAGACTTCAGGCAAAGAATGTGTTAGCATATGTTGGTGGGGGATCAAGGAAGGGAAGACAGCCTTGTCTGGAGAAAGACCAGTACAGGACTGCCAGCTTGATGGAGCAGGAAAAACCTGCACTGTGTTAGATATGAGGTCTGTCCTCAAGTCTGTGACCCTCCCAAGTCTAAGATATTAGAGTTCTCCAGCTTTGTGAATCTCAGACAGTCCTCAACATGGTCTTCCTCTTCCAGGGTTGGGTAAGCAAAACTGATACTGATCTCATCACCTGTCTTCAACCATATTGCCTTACCTTTGACTACATCACCTCTCTCTTGAATCACCACAATCTTGAAAGCCAGGAGATATGCTGAGTTTCATTCATTCTTTTGCCTAGCTAAGCCTGTCTCTGATTGCATATGTGCACGTGTGAGTATACATAGTATGTTAATGTATGAGGCAGGTCTGTCAGGCCCCTGTTTATTTGTTTGCTTTTCCTGAAGATCCTATGGGCTATTTCATTATCCCAAGTGGTCACAGGCTCCATAATGCTGAGTGTCCAGTAGCATCCATTCTCTTCTTCCAAGCAGTAGCTGGGCACACAGCCACCAAGCTAGAAACTACATTTCCCAGAATTCCTTGTGGCTGGGGAAGCTAAGTGACCCATGTGACAAATTTGGGCCAATCAGAAGTGAGTGGAAGAGTACACCATCTAGGTCATGCCTTAAAGGTAGAGCCAGGTATCCTAGATTCTCTTTTGTCATTGTATTCTCCAATGACAAACGGTGGCAGCAGACACCTTGGATATAGAGATGGAAGCCCCTTGTCGAGGACGCTGGCAATGAACACCCTAAGTCCCTGAATGACCTTGGAGAGAGGAGCCATTTATCCTTTCTAGACTCCCACTTGCCTTTGTGAGAAAAATAAGTTATTTAAGACACCACGTTGCTGAATGTCTTTGTTATGGTAGCAAGCCTCTACCCTAGCAAGTACCCCATGCTTCCACTGTTAGTGTATGGTGAAGCTGGCAGCATCCTTCCCCCAAAGAATCTTCAGAGTGGTCCTCTCATCTGATCTGAACAGTGGCCCCTGTGAGTCAGGGAGGGCACCTGATAGGCATCACCTTTTGCAGATCGGGAGACTGAAGTCCAGAGAGGGCTGGATTTTATCCAAAGTCACAGGCGCCAAGCACAGACAAAAACCCATGTCCCTGGGCTCCCAGGGCAGTGCCTGTTCAATACGCCAGACGATTGCCTGGAACACTCCAAATCAAGACCATAATGTTGTTATTAAAATATTTACTTGCATGAAAAATTTCTATTACCTGAAACTCATGTATTATAGATGGAATCAGTAGCTTAGAAGGAAATAAACAAGAAGAATCACTCTAATAACAAAAGCTATGCAGATAAATTCCTCATTTCAGCAAGCTCTTGGCGGGCCCAAATAAATATATCATTTTTATCAGGCAAGTGCTCTAGAAACAGCGTCTTCAGGAAATATGTCAAAATAATCTCTCTGACTGTGCTCCTTTCTGGAGGAAAGAAATAGGATGGTGGCAGCAAAAAGAACAATTAAAAGGAGTTTCCTTACTACAGCATGAAGAGTCATAAAGAAGGGTAATGAGAAGGCTGGACAAGCTGATCTCCAACTTTCTTTCCAGCCTCACTGGGGCATAGCAGGAGAGTGAGGCTGCAAGTCATAGGTCAAGACTGCACTTTCTCATTATACGACTGGGTGACTGTAGGCTAGTGGCTTGCCGTCTCTGAGCCTCCATTGGCCTACCTCATGGAGCTGTTTAGGTATGGACATTTCTTATCAAATGTAGAGTGCTACTTACAAATAAATGTGACCCTACTTAATATTTTCATTACTTTGTTAGTTAAGTCATAGATGGGAGGTGTAACGGAAGAGAATTCTGGAGAATGAGGATCTGATAACCATTAACTGAAGAGCATGTACATCTGTGTGTGTGTGTGTGTGTGTGTGTGTGTGTGTGTGTGTGTGTGTGTGAGCATGCACCCGTGCACACTCCTATCTGTGTCCCCTTCTGTGGAAGCATCACTATGCACCAAGACCTCACTAGTTGACCCCAGAGCCATCTCAACCTCTTGCTCTTCATCTCTTTTCGTGAACAGTCAGTTCCCATGGAGCCCTGGAATATATCTCTGTCCCTCATTCCTTTTCCCTGCACCACCCCCTGTTCTTCATCCTCGCTGTCACTGCCTTAGACAGTTCACCATCACCGCTGATCACTGCCTCAGTCTCTGTGTAGAACACCCTGCCCTGGTCTTTCCCCACACTTGTGACTGGTCTGAAATACCCACAGCACAAATTATGTCACTCCTCTGCTCTAAAACCTCCCATTTCCCACAGGATAACATCCAGATTCTTCACCTTGACACTTCAATTCCTTCATACCTGTCCTGCCCCAATACTGCCCAGCACTGTCAAATGACTCAGCAGTCCCCCACATGCCCTGTCTTTAAAGCTTCTACATCTGTTCATGGTCTGATCTGTCTACAACTTTCTCTTTTTCTGGGATAGCAGCTCTTCTTTTAAGGAGCAGCTCTAGTGTCTCCTCCGCGTGAGTCCTTCTGGACCACCATGGACAGAGGCACAGGCTCCCTCACCTGTGTCCTTCTCATGGACTCCAGTCCATTCCCAGTGGTTCAGATATGCCCTCTGGGGTGTATTTATCTAGCTGTTCATCCCAGAGTCTGGGACAGGAAGGGGAACAGGAAGCAGAGAAACTTCTGTTCTACTCTTAAAGTGCAGCAGCCCTGCCAGCTAGTGAATTGTGGGCTCTGATCAGCCAGGCCAACATCTGCATGCTTGGGAAGGACTAGGAAGTGGGCATGCAAAGGCATGAATTTGGGGGAAAGAGGTGAAAATGTCCCTCCTTTTTTGCGGTAGCCTAATGTTATTTGGTGACTTAGCGACTGAACAACAGCAAATGTTTAGTCGCGAAGTCGTGTCTAACTCTTTTACGGCCCCATAGACTGTAGCCCACCAGGCCCCTCTGTCCATGGGTTATGACCAGCAAGAATACTGGAGTGGGTTGCCCTTTCCTTCTCCAGGGGATCTTCCCAACCCAGGGATTGAACTTGTGTCTCCTTCATTGGCAAGTGGGTTCTTCACCACCGAGCCACCAGGGAAGCACAGCCTAACAGTTCAAGCCGAAGCCAAGAAGCAAACTTTCCCCTTTTCTCCTGAGCTGCAATACTCTCGCCTTTATCCACCTGATTTGATTATAGCTCATCCACATGTTCTATGCTTAGTGGCTCAGTGGTGTCCGACTCTTTGCGACCCCATGGACTGTAGCCCGCCAGGCACCTCTGTCCATGAGGATTCCCCAGGCAAGAATACTGGAATGGGTTGCCATGCCCTCCTCCAGGGGATCTTCCCAACCCAAGGATAGAACCCAGGTCTTCTGCATTGCAGGCAGATTCTTACTGTGTGAGCCACCAGGGGAGCCCAGCTCATCCCCATAGTAAACCCCATTCCTCACCAAATCATTAGACTCTTTATCAGGAAAGGAAAGGAAAGTAAGATTTCCTTTTGGAATCTCATGTAGTGCTCTTGTGTTCTGATAGGCTCCCGACATTTTTAGAAATAAAACATCTGACTATTAATAGTGAATCTGTCCTTCTGTGTCCCCACATGCATTCCTCCCACATGAAGGCACGACAGTTCCAAATATGCGTGTACGTCTTTGCCACAAAGATTAACAGCGAAGGATCTAAGCTCTGCTCATATTAATGTTCCTGACCCCAATAGGAGGCTGTAAATATGCAAAATGTCCTCAGGTGGCTCCATCTCCAAATAGGAATATGTCCAACGTATGAGGCTGGAGATTCAAAACCACTTCTCTGGACTTTGATGCTTTGTTTGCTGCATACCATCTTCTTGTGTCTGTGTGTGTATGTGATGCATATGCATGCATGTGTGCACACATGACAGAATGCATACGTGTGTCTGTGTCAGTGCACATGTATATGTATACAGACACTTGCCCTGTGTGCACACGTGTGTGATCATGTGTGTGTTTCATGACTTTGTAGGTATAGGAGTACATCATTAGTCATTTTCAGCCAAGGGCCTGCAGGATCCCAGAGGGGGGCTGAATTCCCGTGAAAATGCCCATGTACCTCGAAAACTCATCTGTCAAAAGCAGAAGGAATTTCCAGTCATTCCTGTCAACTCATGCACTTGACAGAGGAGGGACTTGGAAACTGTCATCAGTTATTCTATTAGATGTGCCCAACAAAATTGTCCAACTAACACAGTGATCGTACCATGCATAATACACCAGTAATTAATCCTGTAAACTTACTTTCTGAACAACTCTCATCTATATTTTACGATTAATTAGGAGACCCACAAGGGATTGACTCTGAAGAAGATAATTACGCCTCTTCCCAGGGTTAGAGGGAGCTTTGCTAGTCAAGAAGCATCTTATTTTCCCCGGGAAATTAAACCAGGGCTCCATTATCTGATCGTTTCTAAATGAATAAAGGACTGGGTTTTGACATCGTGGTCTCATTTCAGCAAGAAAGAGACAAACTGACAAGCTGTTTTGTCACATGCTTGTTTGAGCAGAACATTTTGAGAAATGTCTCTGGGTCTGTTTGGGAAGGGGAGCTGCTGGGCAGGAAAAATGTCCAAGATGACCAAAAGTGACGGGGCTATTTGCCAAGTAATCGCCCCATGCTAGAACCCAGGGAGACAGGAAATGTGTTTCTATTTTCTGCTATTGAGCCAGAGGGGGCTTGTTCAGGGTGGGGAAGCAGAGTGCATTTGGTGAAAAATTATGACAATTCTATATGGCTATAGACGTTAGTGTCCACAGTGATATGAAAGCAACTGGTTCTGCCTAATAAAATTTGCTAATCAGTAGTGGGCTTCTATTTGTATGACTTTCCAACTCCCATATCTTTCATATTCCCTAGAAGCTGTCCTCCTGACTCAGTGGTTCCTGGCAGCCTTTGGTAACCCTGGACAGAGTTGGTTGGTGCAAGAAGGCACAATTGATCTGATCAATCAGATTCTCTCTACCAGAAACGCGTACTTGCGAAACAAGGCATTCAGAAATGAGGAGCCCTTGGACTTGAATGGCACTTGGTGAGGACAGTCCAGTGATGGGCTCCTCCTTTTTGAAATACAAAGAGGAAAAGGGAAAACCTGGAGCTAGGTTTTGTAGCCCGACATTTCTGGGTTTGAATCCTGGCTCTGACTCCTGGGTCTGATCCCAATCTCGTGACCTTGACAAGTGTGTGACTTAGCCTCTTTGATATCAGTTTCCTTGTCTGGAAAATGGAAATTTGATAAAGAGAAAAAAAATCGCTATTTCAGCAACTGTCACAGGATCATTCTTGCTGGTTGTGAAATTTGTCTCTAGGAAAAGCAGATATTGATGAAATCATAGGATTTGAAAACATAGGCTTGAGGATATGACTGGACATTCGCAGACCAAGAGAAGGAGAATTGCTTTGTCTTGCTTCATGAGCTAAGGGTATTAGCGTTTCTAGAAGGCCTGGGCTTAGGGAAGAGGGTGCTCCTCATGGGAGCAAGGAGAGGCACTACAGAAGATGGGGCAAGCTGGGGTTTCTGCAGAGCTTTTTCTGGTTTCTTTCTCTAGTGCTGCTCTCACAGAACTCAGAACCCAGGACCTAGAAACCAGCAGCTCTCATACTATTTGCACATCGTTTTCTCTCAAAAGCACAGGCAGGGGGACTCTGAGTTGGGCTTTTGCCAGAAAAGCAGAAGCCTTGAGTGTGAGCACCACAGTCCTTGGCAAGCTTCCAGCCCTTAGATGGGCCAAGTCTAGCCCCTTTGGTGGAACTTCAGCCAAGAAACGAGTCCCTTTGGTGGATGGACCACCAAATCTTCCTGGTAAAAGGACATTCCAGTCTCTTTCAGGAATCTTCCCTCTTGGGGAAGTGAACTTATTCTTTGGTTCATAACTCAAGCGGTCTCACGTCCCCTCAGCAGCAGACAAGTTTAGGGTCAGTTGCCTCTGCCTTTTCCACCTCCATCCCCCACCACATCACCTCCTTATTTTTTCTCCAAATTCTCAAGGGTAGAATAAAATCCCTCAAATTCATCTCCCTCCCCATATTTCCAGCTTCTTGCCCCAAACTTGACTGACTGCTTTCTAGTCATACTGCACAGCAGCCATCTGAGGACTGTCTCCTGGAACTCTTCCTGTTTCATGATTTATTCTTTCATTTATCCTGAGCACATCCTCAAATAACTTCCTAAGAAAGGATACATGGGAGGTAAATCTTCTGAGTCCTTGAATATCTTAAGAGGCCTTTACACTCTTCTGGCATCTGATAGATACTTTAGCTGAGTGTAGAACTTTAGGATAAAAATTATTTCCCTTCAGCACGTTGATGCCATTTTCCCCATTGTCTTCTGGCATTTGATGATGCTGATAAAAAGTTTTTGGTTGATTTTGTTCTTTTGCGAGTGAACTTTTGTCTCTCTCTCTTTCTTTCTGGAACAAAGGTCAGCTTTTTTTTTTTTTTTTTTATTCTATAAGGGCCAGATAGTAAATATTTTAGACTTTGTGGGCCATATGGTTTCTGCTGCCACTGCAGAACAGTTCTACTGTTGTACTATGAAAGTAGCTAAAGACCATATACAAATGACTGGGCATGGTTATGTTCCAATAAAACTTTATTTACAAAAACAAATGGCAGGCCCCATTTGGTACATGAACTGTAGCTTGCTGACTTTTGCTTTAGAAGAGCATGCTTTTCATCCTTGACATTTTGAAATTTCCTAATGAACTATCTATAGATGGTTCTTTTTTTCATTGATTATGCTTGACCACCTAGTAAACAGTTCTGATACTCATATCCTTCAAATCTGATAAATTTTCTTGCTTTATTAGAAAAATATTTTTCTCTTTCCTTCCATTTACTAAGAGTTCTATTAGTTATCCAATATCTGTTGGACCTCCTAGATTTCTTTAGTATGCTTCTCATTTCTCTCTCTCTCTCTCTTTTTTTTTTTTTTTTGGTTGTATATCTAAGCTATTGGATTTGACTTTTAAGAACAATCCTTTTATATGTTTAAAAGATACTTTTGGCAATATATTTTTAATTTCGAAGTGTTCCTTATTGTTCTCTGTTTTTTCAAATTTTGAAGAAGCATTTTATTTTATAAAAGATGCAATATCTTCTGGATTCTCCTTAAATGTACTAGAGTTTTGTTTTTTAATTTATCTTCTATCTCTTAAATTATTTCTGATCCCTAAGGATCGGGTTTTCTCTTTAATATTGTTGATTCCTTCTCCTATACAAATTTTTTCTTTAAGTATCTAGTGTTCTGATTGACAATTAAGATTTATAATTAGACAATTTATATTTATAATAAATTATATACAGTTGTTCAGGTGCTTTATAAACATGAGGAAGGCATGTCGAATTGTGGAATTGCTTGATCCCTAACCACCATATGTGGAGGTCTGTTTTTCTGGAGTGTAGTGGCTTTATAATACACCTACAAATTTTTTGGCATGCCATCCTTCTAGAAGTCAAACTTTATTCTGCTCTTTTTGAGTGAAGGTTGGGCTTAATGAATTGATTCTAATGACTAGAATATGGCAAAAGTGACTACATGTGACTTCTAATGGTAGGTCATAAAAGGCATTTCGGTCTCCTCTTTGATCTCTCTGTTGGAGGAAGCCAGCTGCTATGTCAAGAGAGCACTCAAGCAGCTGGTAGAGAGGTCCAGGTGGTGAGGAACTGAGGCCTCCAACCAGTGGAGTGAGCCATCTTGAAAGCAGATCCTTCAGCCCCAGTCAAGACTTGAGATAGACTAGTTCTGGTATCACCTCCTTTGCAACCTTATGCAAGCCAAAACTGCTAAGCTACTCTTAAATTCCCAATCTGAAGAAACCGAAAGGTAATTAAATATTTGTGGGTGTAAGTGGCTGAACTTTGGGGTAATTTGCTATGCAGCAATAGTTAACCAATATGTGGCCATCATTTTTCCTTGAGATTGACTCTTCAGTGTTTTGCCTAGATGTATGTACCTGGCTGGCAAGTTTTGCCAGGAGTGAGTTCAGATGTTCTCTATATAACTAATTAGCTAATCCATGCTGCTTTGGGTCCATATCTCATTTTCATTTATATGCGAAATTTCTGAGTCCCAACTACAGAGCTCTGGAGGGCAGATTGTTTCCTGGGCCCTGTCCATTTTCATGCATACCCTGAATGGGGTCTTCCTCGCTGCTTCCTATAGTGAAGTTACCCACATGTGCCCACTTTCCAGCTCCCAGAAATTTATTTATGTGCTCGCCTCCTATTGTCTTTATGGATATGGATTTTAATGGGATCTCAGGTGAGAGAGGAAATGAATCACTGTGATTAATCTACAATTTTTGGTGCCACCTTGACTGAGCAGTGTAAGGTCTAAAATTGGAAGCATATCAAGAAGATCCATGCAAAAATCAAGAGAAGACTCCTGGCTAATTTTCACATCACAAACATTTTGTATGTTTTCCTTTCTAACCCCAGAGTTTACAGGTCTCAGTAAGAGAGTTAGCCCTGGTTACTGCAGAAACCAAAGCATGGTTTGCCTCTGCTAAACCTTTTATTTCATACCCACAAGTTAAGTTTGTCAGCTACTTCTCTGTGACAAAACCTTTGATGAAGACCAGGAGTCTTAATGAAGAAATAATTAGTTTTAAGAACCTAAGTCAACACGCAAGCACAACTAATGCCTTTTTAATTGCTTTTGCTCTCACATCTTTAGCAAATACATATCCTCTCATCTCACAGAATCAGTTATCTATTATCTGCAACACTGGCACAATGGGGAATGTCTTAGGAATGCTGCAGGGCAAAGACCCCAGCCTTTGATTAATCCTTTTGCTAGTGTTCAGACCACTTCTACAATTCTAGGCACAGGAAGTCTGATGCATGAACTCTTAAGATACTTATAAAAATGGGGTCTCCTGGACCAGAACTTAAAACAAGGATACAAAAGATTCAGAGATTTTTAAGGAACAGACTTGGGAGAGGGGGGAAGAAGGATGGAACTAGAAATATCTTTTGTTACTCCTCAGTTGAAAAATACAGCTTGGTCTCCAAACTTGGTCATTAACTCTATGGCATGAAGCTCATTTCTTTTGTTCTTTAGTTTCAGTGTGAAGGTTATATTTCTTTGTTCTTATGTATTTTTTGTGGGGTGTGATACAGACAGTGAGCAAGTAATCCAATAAAAAAGAAATTGTGCAATTTGACAGGTGTATGACATGAATAGATAGGGTGCTGTGACTGAGTAAAATGAGAGAAACCTTTTGGGGAAGCGAGGTTGTGTGTCTGAAAATTGTACATGAAAGGATCAAGAATTAGTTCTGAAGAATGGGGTTATTTCATAGGGGAGTTTCACTCTCTATAGTCCTAAATTGTTTCAGTTTTTCCTCTCAAGAATGGTGCTTTTGTAATAAAAATTAAAAGGATACTTCCATTTGGAGAAGTAAAGTATCTTGTTCCCAAAGCAGTGTATCTTGTTCCAAAGCCTGGTGTCTTTTATGTCCCTTTTTATTTTTCACTCACTCATTCAATTAACAAATATTACTGATGCATTTACTTTGCATCTGCCCTGGGCTCGATTATGAATAGGGAGACTGAAAGAACCAGTGCCTGGCTGTGAGGGTCTTATGGTCCAGAGAAGGGCCCAGCGAGTGCCTGGCCAAGAGGAGCTGCTCAGAAATTAATGGTTGAGCGAATGAGTAGGTCATACTATGCACAATAGTACTACTGCGTAACCTGCTTTCCCATATATCACGGTTTTGTAGTCATCTTCCTAGATGAATGCAAGTAACTTGAGGGCAAGGATTTCCATCTTTGTCGTCAGCATCTACAACAGCACCTGGCACATAGTAGGAACTCAACAAAGACTTGTTGTTTAAATAAGTGCTTTAAAACATCTCTATAGTATGTCATTGTAGAGTTTGAGCTGTGGTGTTGGAGAAAACACTTGAGAGTCCCTTGGACGGCAAGGAGATCCAACCAGTCCATCCTAAAGGAGCTCAGTCCTGGGTGTTCATTGGAAGGACTGATGTTGAAGCTGAAACTCCAATACTTTGGCCACCTGATGCCAAGAGCTGACTTTGAAAAGACCCTGATGCTGGGAAAGATTGAGGGCAGGAGGAGAAGGGGACGACAGAGGATGAGAAGGTTGGATGGCATCACGGACTCGATGGACATGAGTTTGGGTAAACTCTGGGAGTTGGTGATGGACAGAGAGGCCTGGCGTGCTGCAGTTAATGGGGTCACAAAGAGCTGGACACGACTGAGCAATTGAACTGAACTGAACTGAATTCTGTAACAAAAAGCAAGCTTGTCCAGTAGTCTTGCTGTGACTTTGGACATGTTGCTTAAACTCCCTTGAGTCTTAATTTTTTCAGCTCTACAATGTCAGTAACAGCATATATCCTATAGAGTTGACAAGGATGAACTAAAATGAAGCCTTAAGTGATCTGTTGGTATCTGGTACTTGTTACTGTTGTTTAGTCTCTAAGTCATGTACAACTCTTTGCCACTCAACGGACTATAACCTGGCAGGCTCCTCTGTGCATGGGATATCCCAGGCAAGAAAACTGGAGTGGGTTGCCATCTCCTTCCCCAGAAGATCTTCCTGACCCAGGAACTGAACCTGAGTCTCCTGCATTGACAGGCAGATTCTTGATAATTTAGCCACCAGGGAAGCCCAGGCAAATGATAGTGGTCGCCATTTAGCTTGTTTTCAGCTTTCCACCTTCTGGTAAATATATGTTCACACTTTTGCAAATATTTCCTGCAATAAATTTATATGCATGGAGCTGCTGAGTCAGGGAGCATGTGCAATTTAAAGTTTGATGTATAGCAGTAGGTCAAAGTTGGTGCCATTTACAACACCACCAATCTTGGCATAATGATAAACCTTTTCCAATCTGGTGGGTTCAGATGACTTGGTGATGTCATGTTATTCTGCATTCCTTTGATCTCAGGGGAGACTAAACATCGCTTCATCTGTGTAACCTGTGTGAAAGCCAAGGTCTTGTGGCCCAGCAGGAGGGAGCTTCATCAAAGAAGCACAGACAAGTAGCCCAAAGTAATTAAAAGGGAATCAGGCTTTACTGGTATCGCTCAGAGAACATTAAAGGGGCTCTAATTCATAACTTAAAAAGGCTCTTCTCAAAAGCTATTCCCTTCCTCCCCGCTTCTCTCACCCCTGCAGATAGTGATTCTAGAGGGTCGAGGGGTGGGGGAACATTCTTTAACTTAATAAGCTGTGTCCTTGTCACATGCATTTCACTTCTTTTGTAAATTGCCAGTTCATGCCTCTGGATCTTTCTCCTATTGTGGCATTTGTGTTTTTCTTTAAAAAATGTTTTAAAATTATTTTTTGCCTGCATCACATGGCATGCAGGATCCCAACCAGGGATGAAACCTGTTCCCCCTGCAGTAGAAGCTCGGAGTCCTAATCACTGGACCACCAGGGCAGTCCCTGTGTTTTTCTTTTTGATTTGCACCAATCTGTTTACACATCTGCTGGGACCAGATCAGGTAGGGGCCTCCCTTTCAGCAGGTACAAGACAAAGCCCCATGTCCTTGGCATGCATCCTCAACTGTGGGCTGCTGGGAATTCTTGTTTTTTGGCAGAGTCCCTGAAGCCTGTACATTTTCTTCTTTCTGACTGTTCCCTGCCTCTACCCACCTCTATCTATTCTCTTAGGGATATCTTAGGATCTTAGGGGTATCTGTGTATGGAGAGCGGTGGAGTTACCATGGAGACCTAAGCTACATTAAATCACATTAGTGGATTGTGGCCTGCATCTTTTTTTTTTTTTAATAAAGCAGACTAGACTAGAATAGAAATTATCAGAATGTAACACAAGTAGTAAGAACAAGCATTTAAGAATTGAAAAAATATATATTTATTTTTTTATTTTTGTCTGGGCTGGGTCTTGGCTGCTGCTCACTGGCTTTTGTAGTTGTGGTGAGTGAGGGCTATTCTTTGCAGTTACAGGCTTCTCATTGTTGTGGGGCACAGGTTCTAGGTGTGTGGGCTTCAGTAGTTGCAGCACACGGGCTCTATCAGTAGTTGTGGCTCACACAGGCTTAGCTGCTCCTTGACATGTGAAATCTTCCCAGACCAGGGACTGAACCCATGTCCCCTGCATTGGCAGGCTAATTCTTATCCACTGTGCCACCAGGAAAGTCCCAAGAACAAGTATTTTTAAAAATGAAATGTATATATGTATATGCTGGGTCATGCTGTGAAAATACTGTTTTTACTTTGGGTTTTTATAAAAATAATTGGACTCCAGTGAATTGATGCTTGGGGTATTGGGCTAAGGGTTTGGGGCTCTGAGTTTTGAGATCACGCTCAGTGAGCTGACCTACAATTGGTCCTCCACTATCTACTCCTATTGACACACCAGAATCCAGTCTCAGTGAGCCCTCCTCTCTGCCTACCCAATTCAGACCATATCAAGAGATTGTTGGAAAAACCCAGGTCACCTGTTCTGCTTGCAGCTCACACATACAGTGTCCCTGGCTGCCAGCTGGCATGTCTTCTCCCACTCACACCAGTTCCTTGCTCTAGGTCTCTGTTGCCTTGAGCTTAGAGATTTTCCTGGGCTCTATTTAGAAAAGTTCCCTCCTGCTTCTCAGAGGGGCCCATTTTTTTCTTATATGGATCATGAATTATTCTTTTACTGACCATTTTCCCTCCATCCATTCCAAGGAGAGGCTCCAACCTCCCAGGTATTCTTCCACTTTTCTGTGTCTAGCTGGCATTGCTGGCTGTTGCAGAGCTCTGCTCAAGCCTGAAGGCTATGTCCGCCCCCACCCACCTCGCCAGCTCACATGTTGAAATCTAACCAACATGATAGTATTTGGAGATGGGGTCTTTGGGGGGTGCTCAGGTCATGAGGGTAGTGCCATCATGAATGGCATTAGTGCTCTTATAAAAGAGACCACAGAATGCTCCCTCAAACCTTCTGCCATGTGAGGGCACAACGAAAAGCAGCTGACAATGAACCAGGAAGCAGGCTCTCATCAGACTCCTTATCTGCCAGTGCCTTGGTCTTGGACTTCTCAGCCACCAGAATTCTGAGAAATAAATTCTTGCTGTTTATTAGCCACCCTATCTATGGCATTTTAGTTTTAGCACCCTGAGCTCAGGCAAACTCTAATTTTTCTCTTTCTTTGGTCATTTCAATACAGTTCTGGGAAGATGAAGGACTTTATAGAATTCTGGAGGCACTTTAATTTCCCCATATTCATTGCTTTCTTACTTCCCCTCTGTTTCTGCTCAGTGATTACTAGTAAAACTCTTAAAAATGCAAAGGACCCGTGCCTGTCTTTGGGGATATCAAGAAAAGGGGTGGCTGTGAAAACTGGTTCTCCAGCTGCATCATACAGAGGAAGAGCCTGAAAAAAAGATCAAGGTGGGGCTACTACAGGGGGCTATGTGTTGGTTCCTTTACTAGAAGTTGGCCTTCCCTGGTGGCTCAGTGGTAAAGAACCCTCCCGCCAATGCAGGAGACATGGGTTCTGTCTCTGGGTTGGGATGATCCCTTGGAGGAGGAAATGGAACCCACTCCAGTATTCTTGTCTGGGAAATCCCATGGACAGAAAAGCCTGGTGAGCTATAGTCCATGGGGTCACAAAGAGTCCCTCGTGACTCAGCAACTAAACAACAACAACTACAAGTTAGATTCCAAGATGACTTAGATGAGTTGGAACAATGGGTTGAAATTAAGGAAGAAAAGTAGAAGTTTGAGGGGTAAGCCCAAGAAATGTAAACACCTACACTTAAGTTTTTAAAACTCAACTGCATACATATAATGAGGATGAACAGGCGTGAAGCACTTCACATGAAGACGACTCAGGGTTTTGCTCGTTGGCGTGACAAAGCTGTTGGCACGTGAATGTCACGGGGAGACAAGTGATGCAGGTCCAGGGAGGCTGGAATCCTTGTCCTTCCTGGACTTGAGCCGGTCTCACATGGGAGGGGTCGTATATCCTTTGCTTGGGACCACCAGGTAAAGACACATAATAGATATGGAGAGCTTGCAAAGCAGAATGACAAGGACAGAAAAAAACCTAGAAATCATGTCTTGCAAGAGGTGGTTAAAAAACAGTATTTCATTTGGAAAGGTGAATGGTTGGGGAGAAAGGAACAAGTGTAGCCATTGGCCTCACTTCCTTCAGGGACTGTCATGAACATGATGTATCAGTTTCCTATTGCTGCTATTAAAAAAAAGTGACCACAAACCTAGTGGCTTATAAGAGCATCAATTTATCATTCAGTTCTGGAGATCAGAAGTATGGGCTGAAATCCAGGTGTTGATCGACAGAGCTTTGTTGCTTCTGGAGGCTCCAGAGGACAATCTGCTCCTTGTCTTTTCCAACTTCTGGTGGCTTTTGTTGACTTCTTCCCTATTCCACCTGCAAAGCAGCAATTTTTTTTTACGGGGGAAAGTAATATTTTATTGTTTTATTTATTTAATTGGCTCCACTGGGTCTTAGTTGTGGCATGCAAGATCTAGTTCCCTAACCAGGAATTGAACCCGGGGCCCCCTCCATCAGGAGCATGGAGTCTTAGCCACTGGATCACCAGGGAAGTCCCAATATTTTATTTTTTTAATTTAATCTTTATTTTATATTGGGAGTATAGTTGATTTACAGTGCTGTGTTCATGTGGGGTGGAGGACAACAGGGCAGTATGTCCTATTTGATGTCCCAGGCTCTTATTCCACATACATCATCCTCCAGCCCTTGGTGGCTTGAAAGTAACAGATTTGAACAGATGGCAGTGGCTTTTCAACATCCTGTGTCCCAGAGGTGAGTCTAGCTGTAAGGAGAGCAGAGTCAGTGTGGCCAACACAGTCCTGCCATGAAGACTCTATCCTGCTGCCCGGAAGGCCTGGGGCCCTGACCAAGGGGTGTTCACTGGGAATACACTATGCTTGGAGCTGAACAGCCTCGCCTCCATCACTGAAAGCTTGTTCTAAACACAGCTTTTAATTACTCCTTCATGGAGCATACTCAGTTTGGGGCCCATGACAGATGGAGAGGTGGACTCCCTAGTGGGTCTGGAGCGTGGGCTTCAGAGAGTGCTAATGTTTCTCAGATCTCCTCTATGAAGCGCCAACTGTGGCAACACTGTAGCTCAGGCCAGGAAATGGAAACACACCACCAGGTGGTGGGACAGGCTGCTTCTTAATTAAGGAGCCTCCCCAGTTTGTGGGTGACCGGAGTGGTTTGTAAATAGTTTGGGCACCTGCTGTGTCCACGTGCTGTGGGAATGCTCCTGCACTCTGTGTGAGGGGGTCCCCAGAATGTTGGTAGAAATAATACGTCTTTATTGAAAACTTAGAATCCACCAGGTGCTGTGTACTTTCAGGGGCTTTACCCTGCATTCCTGTTCAATCTTCTAACAACCCTGTACATAGTTGCTCTTATTAAGCCCGTTTTGTAGAGGGGAATGCTGAGGGCAGAGGTAAACTAAATGGCTTAGTCTCACATAGCTGATAAGAATAAGTCAGCACTCAAGACTTATAGATAGCCAACCCTGAATTCAAGGACATCAAACCGGTCAATCCTAAAGGAAATCAACCCTGAATATTCATTGGAAGGACTGATGCTGAAGCTGAAACTCCAATACTTTGACCACCTGAACTGAAGAGCTGACTTATTAGAAAAGACCCTGATGCTGGGAAAGATTGAAGGCAGGAGGAGAAGGGGACAACAGAGGACAAGATGGTTGAATGGTATCACCGACTGGAAGGACATGAGTTTGGGTAAGCTCCAGGAGATGGTGAAGGACAGGGAAGCCTGGCATGCTACAGTCCATGGGGTCGCAAAGAGTCAGACATGATTGAGCAACTGAACAACAATAGTAACCCTGAATTCTGAGTCTCAGTTCATCATGGGTAAAATCGTATAATTCTACGTACCTCACAGGATGATTGTGAAGATAAAATGGTATGTGAACAAAAATCTTCCAGTTTAGAATTTGCCATTTAGTAATGATTCAGCACCTTTTGAGTACCTATTGATGGTTAATTTTATGTGTCAACTTGGCCTTGGCACCCAGATATTTGATCAAACATTGTTCTAGGTGTTTCTGTGAAGGAATTTTTTGGAAGATATTGACATTTAATAGACTTTAAGTAAAGTGGATTGATTACCTTCCATGATGAGGGTTGACCTCATCCAATCAGTTGAAAGCCTTGGCAGACCAGAAAACTGACCTTCCCAGAAGAAGAAGGAATTCTGCTAACAGACTGATTTTGAACTCAAACTTTTCCTGGGTCTTCTACCTGCTGATCTAACCTATCAGATTTTGTATTCACCAGCCCCCACAGTTGCACATACCCATTTCTTAAAATAAATTTTTCTCTCTATATATATGTATATATATGTATACATACACACATCCTGTTGGCTCCGTTTCTCTGAAGAATCCTGACTAAAACACATAAGCATAGGAGGCTGTTTTAGTAATATATGGTTTGTCCAAGTGGAATAATATTCAACTCTTAAAAAGAATAATTCAGAACTGTGTATTTTGATGTAGAAAAAATATTCATTTAAAAACAAATTTTACTAAGTACACGATTACATTTTTAGAGGAAAAGAAACCTGAAACACATGTGTGTACATGTTTATATGTGTCTCTGTGTTTAGAGAAGGATGTGAAGGATACACACCAAGTTGTTGATGATTACCTGATGTTGGCTGTGGAGGTGTTCTTGGGGTAGGGAGGGATATTTGCTTTTTCTTTCTATACTTCTTTAGGGTTTTATTTAAGCATTTTTTAAAATTGAAAATATAATAAAGTAGATAAGAATAGTATGAAAAATGTGTTAATTTTGAATCTGCCTACCTGTATCTGCAAGCAGTGGGGACATCATAGTGTACATCTGTCTATATTCATTTTATGCTGGTCTGTATTGAGGGGCTGTTCTGTCTGGAGGAAACTGACTTGAGCTGAGTTTGATTACTAAGGGCCTTTCCTGCACAGTGCCCTAGTCTAAACAAATGTCCAAGGCCAAAACTGGTTCCAAAGGAATCTCCTTCCACAATTCCTGGACCTGGTTTCTGGGGTTTGGGTAAGTTTGGCGGCCCTCCCATGTGCAGCCGGACAACTAGTGCTAGACGCTGTCCAGGGTGCTGAAAAGTCAGCTGTGACCAAGTTTCCATGAACTCTGACTCAAGGTTTACCTGCGAGGAGCCATTCCGGCAGCCTAGAGGAGATGAAATGGCTGGTCAGAGTGGCCTGGTTTTTGGAATGTGGCCAGTTGACATTGTCAGAGAAATGTTAAGGAGTTTAAACTTCTTGCCTCAATCCTTTTGCAATGTCAGCTGCTTACAATTGGAATTGGCTGTTGGTTTGAGAGACTTAGTTGAATCATTGTGTGGTGTGTTCCTTCTGCCAAAACCCATCACCCACTTCCACAACCAATTTCAGACCAGGGCCTTCTCACCCCAGACTATGTGTGTGTGCATGCTAAGTTGCTTCAGTTATGCCCAATTCTTTTTGACCCTATGTACCGTAGCCTGCCAGGCTCCTCTGTCCATGGGATTCTCCAGACAAGAATACTGGAGTGGGTTGTCATGTCCTCATCCAGGTTATCTTCCAGACTCAAGGATTGAACCCGTGACTCTTATATCTCCTGCATTGGAAGCCCACCCCAGACTACGGAGGATGCCAAAAGGAAGCAGCAGGAGCCCCCACACCATCCCCAAGCCAACCACCTTGGTGCAACTCATCCGACACAGTTTCACCTGAGTATAATTCACTGTTGTCAATTACAGGCAAGGTCCTGCTCAAGAATCATAGTTTGAGGAAAATCAGATAGTTCAGGCAAATGCAGAATTCCAACATCCACATAATGAATGCATATGCATGAAATGCCCATCAGAACCACTTGAGGATGTTTAAAACATGCAGGTGGCTGAGCCCAGACACCTGTATTTTCAAAACATTCCAGTTGAGAAGCACTGGGCTAGTACCATGGGATGGATGGATGTTTGTTCTATTAACTATGCCTTGTGTCTAAAATGCTGGGTGCAAGGCAAGGAGGGGTGAGTGCTGATGCTAGCGACACTGGCCATGTCGTGGTGGGGCTGGCACTCTGCAGACCCAGCTGCAACGGTTTCCCAAAGGGTATCCTCTTGAATCCCACATCTTTTTTTTTTTTTAAGGCAACCAGACCCAGAGACTTGTTTTCAATTTATTTCTTTAAAATTTTTTAAAAATTTATTTTTGACTGTGCTGGGTCTTTGCTCCTGTGCAGGGGCTTTCTCTAGTTATGTTGAGCAGGGGCTACTCTATAGTTGCAGTGCACAGGCTTCTTAGTGCCATGGCTTCTCTTGTTATGGACCACAGGCTCTAGGGCACACTATTAAAACTCTAGGCTTTAATAGTTGTGGGTCTCGGGCTTTAAAGCATAAGCCCAGTTGCCTCACAGCTTGTAGTATCTTCCTGGACCAGGGATCAAACCAGTGTTCTCTGCATTGGCAGGTGGACTCCCAACCACTGGACCACCAGGAAAGCCTACATCCTACATCTTTTCTGTATCTCAGGGAACAGCTGATGAGGGAATGACAATAATCACTCACTGTAATTATTACTCTTATCCTAGAGAAGTCAGAGTGTGTCTGGATAATAACAGGAGTGTAGATGGCGGCTGGAAGGCACAGGTGGTTGAGATGTAGGTCAGGTTTCTGAACCAGAGCTGATCTTCAGGATGATACATGCTGGAATTGGTCTTTCCACATTTCCTAGATGTGCAGAGAAGCTGGTTGGTGAGAGAGCCAGAGCTGGGACCTGCAATTTTTGTAGGGAAAGAGCAGTGTCTGGGTATCAGGAGATCAGGGCAGTTAGCCCTGGTGCTATTAGTAACTTGCTTTGAGACTGTCAGAACTGCTTTCCTCCCAGCTCTCCCATGCCTGGGCTTTCCTTGAACTGTGAGGAAATTGTTAACACAAGTTCATGTGCTCAACACACAGAGAGACCAAACTGAAACATCAGAGTCTGGAGCAGAAAAAGATTTATTGTAGGGCCATTAAGGAGACAGGTGGCTCATGCCTTTAAAAGCCTTGAGTTCCTCATGCCTTTAAAAGCCTTGGCAAAGCACTTTTAAAAGCCCCGTGAGGGAGAGGAGTTGCAGGGCCCATGATCAGCACTGCACAGTTCTCTGCCTAGCTGATGATGAGGTAGCAGGGTGGTGTCACAGGGGTGAGCATTATCAGTCCTTGAGCTCCAGGAGGCCTAGCGGTATGTGCTCATGGTCATCAAATCAAGTAGTTAACATCTGTGATTTGTTGGAGAAGGTAGGAGGTTTTACATCTGCAAAACAACTCAGGAAATGCGCGTCAAATACTATTAGCTAGATACTTCAGAAAAAAAGCTAAAGCAGGGGATATGGGGGAGGGCCTGTCCTAGGAAGGCCCCATGGGGTCCTGTGTGCAGTCACTTAGTTGTGTCCAACTTTTTGTGACCCCATGGACTGTAGCCCACCAGGCTCCTCTGTCCATGGAATTTTCCAGGCAAGAATACTGGAGTGTGTTGCCATTTCCTCCTCCAAGGGATCTTCCTGACCCAGGGATCAAACCTACATCTCCTGTGTCTCCTGAATTGCAGGCAGATTCTTCACTGCTGAGTTACCGGGGAAGTGCCCATAGGATCCTGTTTGGTTACAAAATGAGACCATATGAGTTTTTACGTGTGCTCCCTTTTTCACTAGTTTGTGATTCTTTAAAAATCAAGATACATTTTAATTAGGTCCCATTTGTTTATTCGTGTTTTTATTTCCAATATTCTGGGAGGTGGGTCATGGAGTATCCCGCTTTGGGTTATGGCAGAGAGTGTTTTGCCTATGTTATCCTCTAGGAGTTTTATAGTTTCTGGTCTTATGCTTAGATCTTTGATCCATTTTGAGTTTATCTTTGTGTATGGTGTTAGAAAGTGATCTAGTTTCATTCTTTTACAAGTGGCTGTCCAGTTTTCCCAGCACCACTTGTTAAAGAGGTTGTCTTTTCTCCATTGTATATTCTTGCCTCCTTTGTCAAAGATAAGGTGTCCATAGATGCGTGGATTTATCTCTGGGCTTTCTATTCTGTTCCATTGATCTATGTTTCTGTCTTTGTGCCAGTACCATACTGTCTTAATGACTGTGGATTTGTAGTATAGCCTAAAGTCCGGGAGGTTGATTCCGCCCGTTCCATTCTTCTTTCTCAAGATTGCTTTGGCTATACGAGGTTTTTTGTATTTCCATACAAATTGAGAAATTATTTGTTCTAATTCTTTGAAAAAGACCTCTGGTAGCTTGATAGGAATTGCATTGAATCTATAGATTGCTTTGGGTAGTATACTCATTTTCACTATGTTGATTCTTCCAATCCACGAACACGGCACATTTCTCCATCTGTTTGTGTCCTCCTTGATTTCTTTCATCAGTGTTTTATAGTTTTCTGTATACAAGTCTTTTGATTCTTTAAGTAGAAATACTCCTAAGTATTTTATTATTTTTGTTTCGATGGTGAATGGAATTGTTTCCTTAATTTCTCTTTCTGATTTCTCACTGTTAGTGTATAGGAATGCCAGGGATTTCTGTGTGTTGATTTTGTATCCTGAAACTTTGCTATATTCACTGATTAGCTCTAGTAATTTTCTCGTAGAGTCTTTAGGGTTTTCAATATAGAGGATCATGTCATCTGCAAACAGAGAGAGTTTTACTTCTTCTTTTCCAATCTGGATTCCTTTGATTTCTTTATCTGCTCTGATTGCTGTGGCCAAGACTTCCAAGACTATGTTGAAAAGTAGTGGTGAGAGTGGGCACCCTTGTCTTGTTCCTGATTTCAGGGGGAATGCTTCCAGCTTTTCACCATTGAGGATAATGTTTGCTGTGGGTTTGTCATATATAGCTTTTATTATGTTGAGGTATGTTCCTTCTATTCCTACTTTTTGGAGGGTTTTTTTATCATAAATGGATGTTGAATTTTGTCAAAGGCTTTCTCTGCATCTATTGAGATAATCATGTGATTTTTATTTTTCAATTTGTTAATGTGGTGTATTACATTGATCGATTTACGAATATTGAAGAATCCTTGCATCCCTGGGATAAAGCCTACTTGATCATGATGTATGATCTTTTTGATGTGTTGTTGGATTCTATTTGCTAGAATTTTGTTGAGGATTTTTGCATCTAAGTTCATCAGTGATATTGGCCTGTAGTTTTCTTTTTTTGTGGC